>OY720041.1:13668211-13706819 GCA_963082485.1 Eudonia mercurella
ATGTGAAGGATTCCTACCAATTTGTCAACAATATCAAAGACCTACATCTTGCTGACAATGAAACTATGGTTAGTTTTGATGTGCAGTCCTTATTTACATGCCTACCAGTACAGGATTGCATTAAAATTACCAAAAAACGACTAGCAGAACAGGATCTGCCTGATGAATATGCAGTACTATTAGAGCATTGTCTAACATCTGGCTACCTTTTGTGGAATGACATTTACTACCTGCAAGTAGAGGGTGTCGCCATGGGTTCCCCTGTTTCGCCCGTCGTCGCCGATATCTTTATGGAAGACTTCGAGGAGAGGGCCCTAAGCACAGCACCGGTAACCCCTAGATTCTACAAGCGGTACGTAGATGATACTTTCACTATCCTACCAACTGATAAAGTATCTGCTTTTCTAGATCATCTTAACTCCATACATCCAAAAATACAATTCACAATGGAGTTAGAGGCAGATAGTAAGCTAGCTTTCTTGGATACTTTAATCATCAGGAATCCGGACCATAGTTTAAGTCACACCGTGTATCGTAAAGTAACCCATACAGATAGGTACCTCAATGGTGATTCTCACCACCATCCTAGACAGTTGGCTACTGTAGGGAAATCTTTGTTTCAGAGAGCACACGGCATCTGTGACACTCAACACCTGGCTGCTGAGCTTCAGCATGTCAAGCGCGTACTACAGAATAATAAACTGAAAGTACCACGGCTTCGTCACAGAAAGCGCAATAAACTAACCACAGTCGAGCGCCAACCTGCAGTACTTCCATATATGAAAGGTGTCACTGACAAGATTGGACATATCTTAAAGCGAGCTTCAATCAACACTTACTTCAAGCCGCCAAAGAAGATCAACCAATTTTTACGACCTGTCAAGTGCAACATACCCCTTCAAGATGCAGGCGTGTACAAACTGGACTGCGACTGCGGGCTCTCTTACATCGGGCAAACAAAGAGAAGTATAGGAACCCGCGTTAAAGAACACATAGCCGACGTCAAGCATAGGCGCGAAAATAAGTCTGCAGTATGCGAACATTCCCAAGAGGGGCCCAACCATTACATCAGATTTGATAAACTGCAAGTACTCGCTAGAGAACAACGATTCATCCCTAGGATGATACGCGAGGCTATTGAAATTAAAAAACATCCTAATTTTAATAGAGAAGATGGTTGGAGTCTACCACCAGCCTGGGACCCCATCATACAAAATATTAAATCCCAGCCCCAACACCATACTGCCAGACCAAAAGATACTGTAAGCTCTTTCTGCGTAAAACGGAACGCACCCGATTAAATTAGATGAGGGTATACAAGCTACTAACTAATTATGAGATGACCAACACCTCAGTCTCCCTGTGACCACGGACCCTGCAAAGGATCCGAAACGTCAGGATAAACATTAAATAATGTAAAGTAAAATAAACGCGAGTAGATCCGTAAAAGTTGTTTCATTTAAATATGTAGTGTTCGCGTAAACTTTAGAAAACAAAAAAATAGTTGTTATACACCTGACCCTGTATGTCATAGGGTGCGGGTTCGAATCCCGCTCGTGGAAATTTTTTCAATACTTTATCGAATTGTAATTTAATTCGCGTAAAATTATATACCTATAACCTTATAAATACCTACTAAGAGACGTTACTTCGCGCAGTAGAATGTATATGTAGTAATTTTTAATTAAACATAACTCCCGAATCGTGATTACTTCATTTAAGAAAGTGTTATTAAGGTAAGAAATTACGTTATCGAGAGCAAATAAACTATTGTTAATATTCTGCTTATCAATACATTAATTAAGATATGGCCTTATCAATTGTGTTGTCAGAGAGTTAAGTAGACACAAAATGAAACAAATTGTCATTACTCTTATCAGCAAATTAAAAATGTGACAAATTGATAATGATTTTCGATAGAATCTACTCTTTTAGCACTACCTACAGAGTTCATGACTTGGGAGCAGCAACGCCTCACCCCAATGGCGGTGTTTGGCTCCGAACTCTCGCTGGCCAGCGTGGAAAAGGTCATGTCGGTAAGCGAGAGGAGATCGTGGGTTGTCATGCTCGCTAAACTGCTCCGGTGTCGACAGACAGGGACGGCAATATAATAAATAAATAAACAAAAATGTTTATTTATCAGACAACATAAAGCCCATTTAATGTTAGTAACAAAGAGACTTATCACCTATGTTAGTACTTTAATAAATAATTTTTAATTGTGAGCGCGTAATTTAGCACCATGTGCACGATAAATGGACAGTCCCCACTATCAGCGATTGCTTGCAGCCCCCTGACTATGAGCTCTTATAGCAGTATTATTGCAGTTGTGGAAAAGAGACGCGAGTATATCCGCCGCTACACGCGTCTCGTTTTTACATCGGCAATAATACTGCTATAAAAGCTCGTGGTTACCCCCCAGGACGTTGTTACTGCTGCCGCGAACTCGCTTCAAAAGTGAGCCGGCTCTTTATGCCGTACTCCTTTCTCCCTGGCGAGTCACGAAGGTGGCCCAGTTATGTGAGGAGTTTTGGGTAGAGTACCTGAACCCCACTTCGCCTTGCTTCGCCGTGATCCACCCTGCTTCGAAAATTCGAAAATTATTGTTTATTACACGTCCTAGTCCTCGTGTATGTCACAAAATAAGGAGATTGCAGAAGGTAAGCTTCATACATACGCGCCCGAGCAACGCACACATCAACCTCTCATGGACACGTTATCTCGCAACAGCTCCGCTCCGATTCGACTGTTCCAAGCTGTTCCGAGATTCCATGTCCGTATTATTAAGGCGTCACACTGGAAAGTGCACCAACTTTCGGCGAATACTTTAAGACTACTTATTAGGTAACATGACTCACGAATCTGAAATGTTGCCTTTATCTTGAATTTGCTTGCTCAAATACATGATGTTGAAATAATTTTTCACGCAAATTTTGTTGCGAACAAATTACAAAAACACAAATGTTGAAAAAATTTCCACGAGCAGGATTTGAACCTGCACCATTCTGACATTCCGGGTCAGGTGCTCTTCCAATTGAGCTATCGTGGTTCTAACCAGCCCGCCGAAATTATTCAACACTATTTACTTTTTACTTTAAAAGCTAAAGGCGCCCATTCAATGTCAACAACTACCGACATTAACATCCGATCATAATATTTTTACAGAAGGTCGCTCGACCTTCTGGGTTTTCCTTATTTTGTGGTATTGGTCTCTCGCCAAAACTGTCCTATATTTCCGTCAGTCTTCCTTTCCAACTATGCACAAGACCGTAAATAACAATCTGCATTTTGTCTTTTCAGTTCTGATACCCCAAAAAGGAGCATTCGAGAACCTTATTCGAGGATATCCACAACTGCACGACACAGCTTACTGGAGGCAGAGGCTCACCGAATCTACCTTTGAGACCTCCTACCTCGTGCTGCCAGGTTTGTTATGTATTAAACTCACACATAAAAACGACTTTGCTTTGCGCATTATGATAAGAGTTAACTTTTGGTCTTACAGTGTGGTGTTATGTAGTATACTCAGTGACTGTAAAAATGTAAAATCATTAAATAAAACAATTGACCTTCTTTTTCTGTTTCTAGAGACGAAAGACTTAGATCTGAGGATATTCTACAAAATAATAGAATATGAGAATCTCTTGGATTCCTCGAATGTGACTGAAAAAGAATGGGTCCAGATTGCGGAAGACATTATGGTATGTACTTATCACTAACAGCGTTTCCTTTAAAAATATATGGCTTGTATTTAACAGTCAGCTTTCTTTAATCATACATATATTTATATTAGTGGGCAAAAACACTTTTTTCCCCATAAAGAGTGAACTTCACGAAAATACTTATTAAGAAAATAAATATTCACTAATTAAATTAAATTTGTTTTAATCATACTTTTATAGAGGCTGTTGTAGTTAATTTGCTACTTCATGGCCTTTTAAAACGAACTTATAATATTTTTAAAACGATTTTTTATGAAGTAAGTATAGAAAAACTGAAAGTGTTGAAAAATAAATCGGGAAGAGCGGGCTTTGTAAATAAGAAATTATGTTATCAAGAGGTCCTAGGTTCTCGTCTTTGGTTGAAAAAGTATTTCAGATTTTTCGATTCATTTCATTCAGAGTTTATGATCACCAACACCGTATTCGGCAAGCGATGGTGATGGTGATTAAGTCACCCACCAATTAATAGCGATAACTTGATTTCAATGATGGAGGCCTTTGCCAAGTAATGAGATAGTACCAAAAGCTAGTAGGGCGAGCACGAACCTGCTATCGAGCTCGAGCTGAGACGTTTGACATTATGCTTTGACAAGGTTACCTGACAACCTAGCCCCAGGGACAGTATTATGCTACATTTGATAACTCAGTTAATCGTCAAAACTTTCCAGAAAAATTACGACCAATACGATGGATTCGTGGTGCTGCACGGCACCGACACGCTGTCATACACGGCATCCGCTCTCTCCTTCATGTTCGAGAACATCGGGAAGTGCATCGTGCTCACTGGCTCTCAGGTGAGAAGGACACGGGGTGAATGCCTTTCGATCACGTTAACAAGACCCCGATCCGCCCCCCCAACCGCCTAACTCTCTCGCTTTCGATCGCTTTGAAGGCGAGGCCCTCGCGTCATCTTCTAATATAATATCGAAATATAATATCGAATAATATCGAAAGCCTATAGCTTTCGATATTGCTTTCATATAACTTTCGAAATGACAAGATGACGCCTCCTCCTCGCCTCGCCTTCAAAGCGATCGAAAGCGAGAGAGTTAGGCGGTTGGCTCCCCGATCCGAACGCTTCGGAGTATCTAGTAGGGCACGGGGACACGCACTAGTGCGTGATGCCGTTCCCTCTAGAAAACCTCCGAAGGTGATCCGTTTCACACGGCTCGAGGAACCCTTAAGTTTCTCGCTGCCCCCAAAAAAGCCCGATGAAGCTGAAAATGCCTTCTGAGGCAATTAGCAAACTCTCTCCAAAAAAAAACGTTAACAAGAATTTGTAATGTATTAAAGCAACGCCTTCTGACGACAAACGAGGAGAGATTTGCCTTTGGACACTTGGTACCCTGGTAAAGACTAGTGGTGTGGTAGTGAGGCGTCGGTCTGGCGCCGCCAAAGTTGGAACCACACTATATTTAGGTAGTTAAACGGGTATTTCATTTGGTAGTGAATCACAATTTTTTTATACTAATTCTATCTGTGAAGATCTGTTACTGGCTTTCCGAAGCAGCTATTTAAATGTCTCTTATCATATAATATCTGTTGGTTTTTAAAAAAAATAATAAACTGCCGCTGCTGTTCGTGATTCCGAATCATCCCCGCTAGAAAGCGGATGGACTACTACGGTTTTTAGTGGGTAGGCCTTCTGTCCAATCGTGTAGATTTTCGTGGCTGGTGTGGCTTTCGTGGTAGGAGAGGTAACACCCACATAGTCCAAAGTCGCCCTTGCTCCCGGTGTATGTAACACAGCATTTTACCTAGTAAAAAAAGAAAAAGAAGGCACAACATGCAAAGCAAAAAATGAAAAGAAATTTATAAATGCTTTATTTCAAAAACTAAATACAAAACTTGCTCCATTTGACAGACCTACTAAACCTTATATTTTTCGCAGATACCCATATTTGAGCCGCGGAGTGACGGTTCGGATAATTTTGTATCGTCCCTACTGATCGCTGGAGGTTTAAATATACCCGAAGTCACTCTTTTCTTTGGCAGCAAACTATTTAGAGGAAATCGGTAAGACAATGTACAAAAAGCTATAAATATAGCTCTTATCAATCACTATCTTATTCGGAAGGGATTCAGTTTGCTTAGTACAATGCTTTAATATCTTGTGCTTTTATAAAGGAATACTTTTTCTTTTGTACAGAACCCGTAAGATTTCGGCGAACAACTTTTACGCGTTTGATTCGCCCAACAGCGTACCGTTGGTCGTAGTTGGCATGGACTTTGAGGTCAATAAGAAGGCGCTGTTCAAACCGAAGGTGATAGAGAAATGTCGGCTAAACGCCAAGATGTCCAAGAACGTGGGGCTGCTTAGAATATTCCCGAGCATCAGCGCGTCGGTCATAAGGGCCTTCTGTCAACCGCCTATTGAAGGTACGATAGAAATACTGTACAGAACAGCTGTACAAAAATCAATATTTGACGTTGCTCAGTTTATAAAGCATTCGGTTACATGCAAACATTGCTTAAACTACTGGTTTCAATTTTTCTCAGTGAAATTATTGATCACCTTGGTGATCGAGTGGCAAGGCGCTTGACCAGATTCTGGCCAGGTCCTGAATAAATTTTCCAGGTCAAGCAAAGTGTTAGCCCGTGTTTGTGGTCAACAACCCGCATTTGGCAAAAGTGGTGATAAGCCAATACCCCAATTGTAGCGATGACTTGATTTGTATTATGTCAAACATAAGGCTATTTACTAACTACTGTGACGAAGTCGTAACCAGAGATAAGAAGCGGCCTCCAGACAGACCACTTGTCAGATGGTCAGACGATGTCGATGAGGTAGCTGGAAGCCGGAAAGCAGTGGATGAGCCTCGCACGAGACCGGATAAGGAAAGGCTTATACACAGCAGTAGGTGCTCAAGAGTCAAATCTATGACTACTACTATTGCCATTCAGTTGAATAAGTTATGTCCGAGGATTGAAAAATCAGTACTCAAACAATATTCTCCTTACAGGAGTGGTCCTCGAGAGCTACGGCGCGGGCAACATCCCCTCCAACATACAAGACATATTTGACGAGATCTCCGCCGCGGTCAAACGGGGCGCCATCATCGTCAACATCACCCAATGCACCACAGGGGCGGTGGCTTCGCCTATATACGAGACTGGAAGGGTGAGGAATTGCATCACCGCCAGGATTACCCACACTGACAGTACATCAACGGGAGGTTGTTACTTAATACTTGTAAAGTCAAAAGTATTTTTTTTAATTCAAATAAACGTAAGAAAAGTGCTTTTGAACATTTTTTACCAACTACCCAGGACTACTAACTACTCAGGACGTCTATTTTTTAGTTGTACTTTACATACGATACGACACAGCCATTCTGAATTGAGACCAGGTGTTCTCATTATACTACTACCTGGTGTAGGCTCCTACTTCTTCTTGCCGGGCTTTTATCCAGTATCTTACAGGAGCTTAAACAGTTCATATTTTGGGTTATGCATGCATTATATCGCTCGCAAGGCCTTTGGGGCGGAGCAGTTATCGAGTGGCGACCGCGTACTGCAACGCCGCAAGCCGTTGGATGAGGTTATGAAGTGAAGTGGCAGTTTCTTATACAGTCACTTCACTTCAGGGCTACTGCGGTAAGCGCTGAAAATCGCAAACGGCACAAATACGCAAACCTAGGTCGAAATTATTTATTTGTTCCGTTTGCGGTGGAAACAATGGTTTGGCCGGAGGCAAAGCAGCTGATTAAAGAGTTAAGTGCTCGCCTTATTGAGGCCTCCGGTGATTAGAAGGCTGCTGGCAGCTACTTACCTTTGCCAGCGTATTAGTTTGGCAATCCATGAGCCCACAGTTGGAGGTCATCTAGTTTTTAATTTTCTAATTATTTTTCTGTTTTTTTTTTCTAGTTAAGTGAAATAATGTTTCTTTTTGTTGTGTATATAAATAAATTGTATTTTAAGTTGAAATTTAGATGTATCTCTTCTTAATTCCGAGGAGGAGTTACTTAAAACTGTATTTTCTTTGTAGTTGTTAGCAAAATGCGGTGTCGTATCTGGCTTCGACATGACTCCGGAGGCTGCCCTCACGAAACTTTCCTACGTGCTGTCCAAGACTGAACTCAGCTATCAAGAAAAGATTGAGGTTTGTTTCTCTTGTCATCATATACTTGTAATCGTGGTTTGTTTTAGTTAAATGGCAAAATATTTTTGTTTACTTATGTGTCGACGATCAGTTTGATGCTGATTTAATTCGTGAAGTAAAAAGCACAATGCGCAGACGGAGGGGTAATTTTACTTTTTTTTTAAAAGTGCTAATTGCTGCACTGAAGCTGAATTAAATATTTATAAAATATAGTGAAAAAATTAAACGCCCACCCGACCCAGCCAGGAATCGAACCTGGGTCTTCCGCAATCCGGGCGGCTGCACTGACCGCTATGCTACCTCTAGCTAGGCGGACTTCGTACCGCTTTGAGTTTCCATCATTGAGTTAAATATATCAATGGTTTCCACGACAACGAAACAAACAAATCATTTTGTATTAGAAAATTAAATTGTCGTTTTAGTGGTTTTTGAGTTTATTCGTTGCAAACATATATACATACATACATACAAAGGTTACCTCTTTTTAATATTAGTATATATATAGATAGTTACCTTTATTTCCGTTTTACAGATGATGACGACTAATATAAGAGGGGAGTTAACCACCACCACATCTTTTGCTGTAGAGGTAAGGTTGTCTTATACTTTAAGTAGGTATAAGATCGCGTCAAACTTCTAGTCCCCTCTGAAGTTGCTTCGTTGCGCAGCTGTTCAGTCAGGCCCTACCGCTCGCCCCGCCTTCGCCCTACTGACGCCTATTTTTTACTACTGCGACGCGAATCGCGCCAACTTCAGAGGGGACTATAAGTTTGGCGCGACCTTATAAAGGGTCTTTCAACAAGGACGGGTCGATGTTAAAATTGAATAAAACTAGATGTATGTGAGATATTAACGAAATTTTTTATTTATTTGAAAGGCCCATTAATGCCATTATGAATGGAATATAACATCGTTCAAATGTCCGCCGCGGCTTCGAATGGTGGCACGAATCCGAGTGGTCCAATTTTCAATGACTCTGCTGCATTGATCCGGCTGAATCTGAGCGATGGCCTGCGTTATGTTATCTTTCAGGGCAACGGTCGATTGTGGGTTATTGGCATAGACCTGTGACTTCAGAAAACCCCACAAAAAAAAGTCTAGCGGGGTCAAATCACACGATCTTGGTGGCCAATTCACGTCACCTCTGCGAGAGATAACCCTACCCTCAAACCGTTCACGCAGAAAGTCCATTGTGTCGTTCGCTGTGTGGCACGTAGCGCCGTTTTGCTGGAACCACATGTCGTCCACGTCCATATTGTTCAATTCAAGCCAAAAGAAATTGTTAATCATTGATCTGTAGCGCTCGCCGTTGACGGTGATGGCCTCGCCAACGTCGTTTTCGAAGAAGTACGGACCAATGACGCCGCCAGACCAAAATCCGCACCAAACAGTTACTTTTTGTGGATGCATTTCCACCTGGTGAACCTCATGTGGGTTGTGGTCATCCCATATACGGCAATTTTGCTTATTAACAAAACCATTCATCCAAAAATGTGCCTCGTCGCTAAAGATTATTTTTCGGCCAAAATCGGGGTCCTCTTCCAAGCGTTCCGAAGCCCATTCAGCGAACATACGGCGTTGTCTATGGTCATTAACTTTGAGCTCTTGGGTCAGTTGGATCTTGTACGGATGCAGGCCCAAATCCCGACGTAAAATTCTCCAAGTTGAAGTCTGCGAAAAGCCGAGTTCTTGTGCACGGCGATAAATCGACTGCCTCGGAGTCTTTTGAACACTCTCACGTACAGCGGCGATGTTCTCGGCCGATCTGGCGTTCCTTTGACGTAAAGGTTTTGGTTGGTTGTTTACCGAACCGGTCGTCTCAAATTTGGTCACCAATCGTTGGAGAGTAGACTTTGAAGGTCCACCGCGTCTGCCGTAAAATGGGCGCAATGCGCGCAACGTTTGCACTAACGAACACTCATTTTTATAATAAAGTTTTATCATTTGCACATGTTGCTGAACCGTGTAACTTGCCATGGTGATTTGGCATCAGTGACTCAATAAGAAACAACAGATTTGACAGATGCCGCCAAAATAAAATGGCCGCCACAGATTATTAACATCGACCCGCTCTATTTGAAAGACCCTTTACTTTCTTAGCATGTAGCTTTCTTCAAGCGATAAGACCATAGACTATGTATAATATAAGAACGTTCCGTAATGCTACAGCCACACTATCGCGATATTGCGAACATTTTCCGTTTTCACGACAAGTCAAGTCAAGCAATAGTCACATTTCAGAACACGGTCAAAAAAGTATTTATTGCTTGTCGTGAAAACAGCAAATGTTCGCGCTAACGCGGTAGTGTGGCCGTAGCAATATGCATTAGCAAAGATATTGTGAGATATGACATGATAGATATGTTCAATGATAAATAACATCCCCGTAAACCCCTTGAGTATCAGTAAAGATTTAGGACTAAGTACACTGGGATCTTACACGGTCCTCCTGAATGAAGTTAATTTGTTTAATTTTCCAACACTTATGCACGTCCGAGAACAATTAACGAACGGTTAAAATTTAATGTTATTTTTATAAAATGAAATAAAACCTCAGTCACGACTCTTCACGTTCCCGCCATGAGGTCCTGCCATTATTTAACATTAGATAATATTCGAGATAACAAGATTTTTTTTAAATGCAATAATTCTCCATACGCGAGTTATCACTATTCTATTCTACTATGACGACCTCTGTGGTCGAGTGGTTAGCCCGCCGGGTCAGGTAGGCTACTCTTGACGCAAACTCAATCTCAATACAATTCCAATGCGATTAATATGTATCGATATTGGGATAAGTTTCGCAATTTCGGAACGCCCCACCTCGATAATAATTTGTTCACTCAATTTCCACGCAATTTAATTCCAATGTAGCGCTTTTATCGCTTTTAAGAGTTGCCATTTGAATTTTTTAGATTTGGGATTGGAAGTTGGTTATTGCAATTTCAAGAGTAACCCACCTGGCGTCGCGCCATCTCTGAGGTCCCGGGTTCAATTCCCGGTCGGTACAATTTAGAGAAAACTGTTTTTTTTAATTGATTTCGGGTCTGGGTGTTTTTCTATGTTTATGTTTATATATCCGTTATCTAGTTTAACCATATTAACGAGTTTCAATAAAAGCTCATCTTGGGCTAGATAATGAGGGTGGGAACGGATTTTTGTTTCTATTCTATTAGTTTCAACTTAAAATATGACAATATTTTTTTCTGTAGTACTGCTAATTACTTTACAACATTATTTCAAAAGTTTTAAAAATCACCACGTGGTTTTATTTTCCGTAAAGATCACTATGCGGCTGTTGGATACGGTGACGTCACGTCATCCGATATAAGCCGACTGCCAGCATACTAAGCGTGTTTTAAGCAAATTAATTATGTACAATAACTTTTATACGTTTTGGAATATTGCTTCTATAATGGGTAAAAATAAACTTTTTTTTTATCTTTCCCAAGTCCATTGGTGTGAGTGTAAACAATTTGTTTTTTTGTTATTTATTATTGCGGCAAGAAACGTGATAAAGACCTTAACTTTCTATATTTTTCCTAGGATAGCGTCCTCATAGACGCTTTAGCCACTAGCCTGAACATCCAGTCGCCCAAGAAGCTGATCGAGGTGACGGAGAAGGTGTTTAGCGCTCTCCTGCTCTACGCCATCGAGAGGAACGATGAGATCTCCGTCAAAAAGATGTTGGGTGAGGACTGTATGTTTGAAAAAAAAAAGTTATCGTGGCGACTGACCGGAGCGTATCATCGTAACGTATCATTCGCGGCGAGCTTGATACGTCATTGCTGACTGACCGATAACAAGGCGGCTTTCTGAACTGACCATGCGAATGCTCGCATCGAACACGTTACGTTACGGCAAAACGCTCCGGTCAGTCTTCACCTTAAAATTTTCTCACAAATTGTCACAGTGTGTTTCAAAATAGTTAGAGATACTAATCAAAAATTTACTCCGCTCCGCTCTTAAAGACGTTGCCAAACTTATGGCATCTTTCTTTACAGAGGAAGAAGAGTGAAAGGATGGGGTTGCATAAAAGATTCCGATGGGTCGAAGTGTTACTGCGAGAGGGAAACCTCAGCAGGCCCCACTAAGATAAGATAAGATAAGTACAAGCCCAAGTGGGCATACGCGTTAATAAAACCGTCGCGCGAAAGTGTCAACGTGTGAGTTGTGACTCATCCGTACACAGAGCTGCAGTGCTATTCTCTAAGCAAAACAGCGTCGACCTCGACATTGAACTCGCTCATAACTTGCAAACGAATGTAGACTTTATTACTAATACAAAGTAGGTTGAAATTCGTTTGCAAGTTATGAGCGAGGTCAACGTCGAGTTCGACGCTGTTTTGCATAGAGAATAGCGCTGCTGTAGTTGTTTTAATTTTTTATGACGTTCTGCAAGTTAGGCTTTCTGATCATAAAGGAACAAAACTCACAATAGACACCCTGCCTGAGGTTTCCACCGAGTTGCATCGGCCGTGGTCACGGGTTTTGTTGATCATTGGTAGCGTATATAAAAAAAAATCACAGATTTCGCAGTCCCCGCAAGAATCGGAGCATTGAAAATGAATACAACAATTTACGAAAAAAAAAAAAAAACATTTTATTTTAAATAACACAATTCTAACTTGAATGCACTTCTCGCCTGCATCCGCATCTTTTAACACCATTACCATTACGATCGGTCAATAATCATTATATACGGAAATACCCGTTTTTCTACAATACCAAATCTAAAGGGACCACCTTACAGTTTACAATTATTAACCGATTTTCAAAATTTTTTCGCCATTTTGTAGCTAAACTAATACCCTAGAAACCTTTTTTTAATTTTTTCTTAAGTCAGTTTTTTTTTTGAAATATTTACAAATTAGTATACAAACACCCCCTACATTTTATACCCCATAAATTCCAAAGAGAGTTTCCAGCCGATCTTCAAAATACAAATGCTCACACGTGTCTCGATAAATTTTTCAACTTTTGGTACTATTTTTATCTCGATTCTCCCAAAATCCTCGTAACTATTACCTAATCTGTGCTATGGCCAATAATACGTCTCAGGCGATTTGCATCTGATAACCATTTTCAATGGTAAAATCTGCTTCTATATTGATCAAAGCTACTTAAAAACGAAATAATCGTTTGGCTTACTTATAGCATTTGCAATTTGAGGACTGCTTATCTAACATCTGAATCATAAAAATGGTTTATCAATTATATGCGATATGTGGCTTTAAAAGAACTATTTGTTATTGCGAGTTGCGACCTATGTAGTCGTCATCCCTATTAAACTTCATTGAGATTAGTTGTGTAGTACAAGTGTGTTATGAAAACAACAAATAACATCATTAAAGTGATTGTCTTCAAGGCTGTTACACTTTATTAGTTCTCTAAGTTCAATTAATTTGGCCAACCCATAATTGATCTTGTACCTACATGTTATTTTAATAATTTCCCATAAGTACTAATTGAAATTTCCAATTGAAAATTGACAATGAATATTGTTTTTTTCAAATCCACATCGTAGAAGCGCTCGCTTCCTTCTCTTCTGATGGTAAATGACGACAAGGCCGCAGAAAATAGACATTTTAACCGGG
This sequence comes from Eudonia mercurella, assembly GCA_963082485.1. Taxonomy (NCBI): domain Eukaryota; kingdom Metazoa; phylum Arthropoda; class Insecta; order Lepidoptera; family Crambidae; genus Eudonia; species Eudonia mercurella. The sequence goes on from OY720041.1 coordinate 13,681,633, forward strand.
AATTAACGCCCACCTTCTCCCTTCCTTCATAGGAGTACACGTGCTGCTCTCCAGAGTCACCGCTTTACTGTCTCAAATATTCCATCGTGAACTAAGAAATTTGGTGACTCGTTTCTCTGTCGCACCTCCAAAACATGGAATAGTTTGCCAGCACACGTTTTCCCTCCTTCCTATGATATGGGGTCCTTCAAGGCGAGGCCTCCTTCCGAGGCGTGAAGAGGCACCTTGTGGGCCGGCAGAGTGAGGGTAACTGATGCTGCGTTGTTTTCACGCTGCACCAGTTGTCGTCGCATCTGCATTCCATATTCACTTAACATCAGGTGAAATGGAGTCTTTTGCCGTGCTACGTATAAAAAAAACACTATCATTTATAGGTATCACTATACATACTTTTTATATCTGGGTGCTGAGTACTGACTAGCTTCATTCGTCATTCGATCACGTTAACGAAAACGAGAATTTGTAGGTATGGCAAAATGTTAACTCCTCTCGTATGTCGCCAGGAAGCGCTGCATTAATGCCATAATAATTTTCGTTTTCGTAAACGTAATCGAATGAATAAGGATGGTATACAAAACTCACACTAGGCACCCTGATCTGTAAGTAGGTAGTTGTAGCTGTCGGATCACAATTGTTACTAAGATTGTAGTTTTAAACACGGTAAGTTACTAGCTTACGCCGCACACTAGCGCCGCCGCCGCCAATAAAAAAAAATCATATCTAGTAATTAGAGATAGAAAATCAAATTATGCTCAACTAACTATTTGAATGAAGTTATTTAGCATTTTTACGTCACCTAATGAACATCTGACATGTTGTTTTTTTTAAATACGGTGTTATAAACTATAACGCCGTAGTATACGTTACAGCCAAAGACATTGTTACGTCTTTTTAACTAAACCATGTCAGATGTTCATTAGATAACGTAAAAATGCAAAATTACTTCATTCGAATAGGTTGTATTGGCTATCTCTAATTACTAGATATGTTTTTTTTTTTCATTGGCGGCGCTAGTGTGCGGCGTAAACGCTCCAACTGAAGCGTTTGGTTACAACCACATGATTAATGCGAAGGGTAAGGCACACTAGCGCCACCAATTGATAATTTGACAATTACTGACGGACCGGATCTTTTTTAAACATTGCGTACCGTCGGATAACAGGAAAGCATCCATAGTATTTATTTAATATTTGTGCATTACTTTTTGTTGCGTGGTTTATTCACAAAACGGGCTATCGCATTTATTCACAAGCAATGGCCACTTTTGGTGTTAGCGAATGAATGCAAAAACAAACCTAAAAGTAGTGCACAATTATTAAATAATAGATGTTTGCCTAGTGCCGAAAAGTTCGCAATGTTTGAAAAAAAATCCAGTTTAGCAGTTATCAAATTAAATATATTAGCGGCGCTAGTGTGCATTACCCTTCGCCTTAAGGGGGTGCAGCGCGGAATTTGAAAATTTACGTGTTTTTAAGTCACTGGTGCTAGGCGCTGAATAGGTCTTATACATTAAAAGGACTAGTGTAGGTTAGCTTGATCCTTTCACAAGGTCATGGTTGTCTTGGAATTTGAAACAAATACCCAGAAACTGCATAAACAATACGTAAAATAATGATATCTAAAAACTTATTTCTTCAGAAACTTTGTAAATATAGCACAAATGAAACAATGATCCGACATCAAAATGTTTGTATTGATATTCCGCAGGTCACTGTTGTCTTTTTTTTCAATATAAAACATGAATATGAAAATATTAAGACTTTTCTTATTTTTTACCTAAACGCCTATGATTTTACGAAAGTAAACATTGCTCTAATTAAATCACCAGCCTACTCTGTACAGATATTAGTGTGCGTGCGTATTCGTAGTCGTGCGCCGTTGTCACACCACTGCCACGCGCCGCTCGCTCGCTATATCATAAAGAAACTTGAAACTCGCAATTTTGCGTCCGCGCTGCACCCCCTTAAATGAACGGAACAGAATTCGGCACGCTCCATCCGTATCATGTTTTATATTTTAGATCTTTGTTTATGTTCTATAATATCCGTGCTTGGTTTACAGCATGATCGTACACCTTCCACCACTGACGTCATAGCCAAGATGTCGGAGATTGATAAAAAACAAATTTTTTATTCAATTTAAAAATAAATAAAAATAATCAATAAGTAATTAATTTAAACAAGTCATGCATCAATACTTTCTTAATAAATAAAAATTATTATTAATCTCCCTACCCATCCATGAGGAAGGCTCGTGCCCCAGCTGTGGGGACATAAATTGAGCTGGTGATGATAATGATGATGATGATAGTTGATTGTACCATTATTACTGTTTGTACTGATGATACAAAAGAACTGTCACTATTAATTTCATTGCTACCTACTATTTTTATTACTAGTCTACACACTCGACCTTTGCCACTAGTTTAAGGGGTCAAAACACAATGATAATACCATAATATAATAATATACGCTGCGTAATAACATTGACATGTTTCTTTAATTGTCGTAAATGATCGATGCAACTGTAATCAGTAGTACATCATTCGTACCATTTCATAACATCACGTCACACACATCACTAGTGATCAGAATAAAGTTGGCAAAAAAATATGAATTTTGAATTTAAAACGTCAATATCATCGTGAAATAGTCTGAGTTAGTTCAAAATCATATGTTTTTTATATGCGGACTGCTATAAAATACAGTAATACGAGTAATTTCATGTTAGTACATACTACTAAGAAGTGAAACTCTCTCCACTCTTAAGCTAGCGGTTCGCGCCACGACCGCGACCGGAGACCGAGACCAGAGACCGAGACAGGAGAGAGACCACGACCATCACTTGACGTTAGGCTATGTATATGTATGCCTCTGTCTACTGTCTCTGTCTCGCTCGCGAACTGTCGCGTATACATTATTAGTCATGAGAAATTTAGCTCTTTCTTCAAAGGTAAGAGCTATATAGCTCTTTACCCAGTCAAGAGCTATATATCTCTTCTAGCTCAGTAGCTCATTTAGCTCAGTGTAGTTCGTGAAGATAGAAGGCTCTTGAGACGACTCAAGAGCCTTCTATCTTCATGAACTACTTACGGCTTAAATGTGTTCAGACTCGCTCGACTGACACTTTTGAGTTATACTCTTACAGAATTACAGACTGATTAATAGCACAGAATGATTATTTAGTAGTTAATACCTAATTCCTAGTTTAATTTAGCTTTTTGAAAGTGTATTAGTCACAATTCGTTGTTTAATTTGAACACTAACTTAATGAATTTTAACTATTTTTAGAATAATGTTTATATTGACTCATCGAATTAGCCACGATTTTCAACCAAAATAAATATAATTAGTAATGGGAACTGTGGAGCACCTTACTACGATAGCAATATAGATAAAATTTGAATGCATACATACGTAGAGCTAGCGCATCCAATCCAATCCAATAGGCACTGCAGTGTTTGTGTATGTACATATCTTTCTATCGCTCATAGATACGCGTCATTCGAAACGCATGTCTCTCTTGACGATGATTTGTTGTTGTTTTATGCCAATAGTAAAAGAAAAGCAACAGGTTCGTTTTATAAAAGCAGACAACGGGAAGGATGTTACAAGACGCTGATTAAAAACCATTTGATAAGTGATGAGGAAAAAAGCAAATAAGCACTATTTTAAGCATGCTTTTTAAAATCGTACAATGCTTAAACGTGTGAAAAAATTAAGCAGTTTTTTTCATCTCTAACTACACTGCTGCGCAATTTATGAACGCAGTAAAGAACACGTGAACAGTTTTGAGAAAATAGATCGTAATGTCAGCACCTCAAATATCACAATCATAAACATAGTTAGTGGTACTTACTGCGTTCATAAATTACAGTACTATCGCTGCGGCGGGCGGCAGACGCGTCACTACTGGTCTGTCGCGGCGGTGCGGTGGGGCGACGCTGCCCGCAGCAGTGCTGCCGCGACATTGCTGCGTAGCTCGGAATGTAGTCTCATATAAACTTATAGAGAATATATGGGGACCAGTAGTGCTGCGGCAGCACTGCTGTCAGCAGCGGAGTTCGGAATCATACCTTAACGCTTTAACAAGATGTGTCTTCCTGACAACCAGACTTACAAATAGAACTTAAACACAAAATCAATGGAGCAAACAGTTCAACCTAAAACTTAAAGAAACTTGTATACACGGAAAACCTATAAATGTGCAAGCATACAAGTACGATATGGTTGTCAAAAGATGCGTTTTGAAGTGACTCTTAAAAAAATTCCATTGCAGATATGGGAGCTGATGTGAATGCACAGAATTCTGAAGGCAAGACTCCTTTGCACGAAGCAGTGCTCTCAGGGAACAAATCCATTGTAGAATATATGCTGAAGAATGGTGCCAACGTCCACTTGAAGTCTAAGTAAGTACTGGATTACTTGTACGACTATTCTACTTATATCTTATAGGGATAGCATTCCTCTGATGGTAAGCGACGATGAGAAATAAATTAAATTGAACCTTCAAAAGCTTTGGAACATTTCTCACTAACATTGATGTAGGCAACTGACTTGTATAGTAACTAAGTGGTTAAAAAGACCTATCGTCAACTAAACTGTCCTGGTAGCTGGTAATCGAACCCAGGGCCTTTGTCGGTCTACTTAACCACTGAGGTGGTAATGGTATGGTACGTCAATCTTTTAATCAGGACTTTTGCAATACTTTGCAAGCCGCACTAGACTTGGACTGTATGTTCGAATCCTGGATCAGATAACGAAATACGAACGAAACGAAATATAAAAATCTTAAGAAATGAACGCAACCTTGTCCATGAGCCAAGTTTTGATACTTAACTTAGTCCCCCTCATTAAGGTGTCCTTTTTTTGACAGTGGAAAACATGTCGCTTAATAACCACCGCGCCCCGGATGGTTATGTAGGGTTCTCCCCTCTAGCTCCCGCCTTCCTGCCGAGACCCGAGGGTCTTGACAGAGATTCGGGAGGAGGGGCCTACTCGCTAAAAACCACTGTATATCCCCTTCACATGCCGCTAGGTGACTAGGATCACCGGTTTGGCAATCACCAGTGGTTACCCTAGCGGCGGCCCGCCAGAGGGAGCACGTCCGCGGATATTTGAGCGTGCTCCACATTGAGGTGCCCCTACCGTCTCTTCTTCCTCAGATGTGGTGAACCACCGCTTCTGATGGCAGTACACCAAGACGACTCCACCATGATAGATCTGCTCCTCCAATGTGGGGCGCATCTGTCCAGTGTAGAACCTAAGTGCATAGCAGAGATGCTGTCCTTGTCTGCTCGGAGTGGGGCGGTGAAAAGACTAGAATGCTTAAAGCTTGCCGGTGCCGATCTCAATATAGCTGATGAGATGGAACAGACACCTTTACATAAGGTAAGCGGTGATGTTCCAGTCTTTGACTGTCTCTGTGGCACTTTCAGCTGCAAGTGGGGTGACCTATTTAAAGCCACCCAAAACGCAATTGACGCAATTAGAAGAATTGGTTAGACCACCGAACCCAGACCTATAGAAATCTCTGTCTCTGTCAGAATTGTAACCGTAAATTACATTGATCTAATAAAAGCAAAGCAAATAGCCTTCGATTCTCTCATTGCTGGACAATTAATTTCAATCATGAAACTACATTTGATGGGTAATGTGTAATCACCACGCTTTCCAAATGCGGTTCGATAATCACAAACTCAGGATAATATGCATCAAAAATCTGAAACATACCTTACCCGACCTGAGGATTATACCCCTGGACCATCGGTTATAGGGCCGAGTGCTATGCTACTCTTCCACCGAGCCGATTGATCTATTAAAATATTTTATTTTTTCAGGGTGTTCTGTGCAATCATTTAGCCGTGGTTCAGTATTTGCTTCAGAATGGTGCAAACAAGGACCTGAAAGATGTGATGGAATTCACAGCGCTCGACTATGCTAAGAAGCTTAACCGTGATAATATAAGTGTGCTACTTGAACAATAAATTGGGGGAAAACAATAGTTTGTTGTTTTATTATGTACTAATAATGTAGTTTTTTTTTTAAATTTGATATTGTTTATTACATCCACAGTATAGGTATTACACACCATGTAAAATGTAAATGCCTTGAAAGACCTTTAAAGAACTTCATATAATATCGTTCAAAGAGCCATAGCCCTTTGATAGACTATTACAAGAACTAAGCTCTTGAAAAGATCCACCAGGGAGTTTTAAGTTTGAAGAGCAGTCACCTAGATTGCGAAATGTCATAAATAGGTGTTTCCAGGGAGAGACTGTACTATTTAGAGAAAGGGATCCTTCATTACAGAATTCCAGCGAAATGGGAATACACTGATGGAAAAGGACACGGAATTGTAGAGTTCATACTTTAATGTACATCGTGTCTACCATAACAATGTCCCAGTCAAAAGACTGTTGCTGACGACGCCGGGCGTATGATGGTCGTTCAAGGGGCATTCTTGTAGGAGCTACACTCGCGACCATTGCGGCTTGCAGATTATGTCTTATAGTATCTTCTTTTTCTTTTTTTGTTTTATGGGCCCTAATGTGCTTTTGCAACCAATATACGTTTAGGATCGTGACATGCTACAAAAATTTCTGTCTTTTTGTACAAAATGGAATCCGTCAAAAGAAATATTGTTTATAAATTTTATACTAATGCCTGTTTTTGGTATTTATGGATTCACGTCATCAGCATTAGAAGTCTAACGGAATTATGGGGGATTTTACCAAAATTTTTGTTTTTACCGACGATCAAATCCAAATCCGGTAAATTAAGACTAAACATACAGAAAAGCAAACGAAATGTAGATTTCAAACTTTAATGTAACTACATTGTGCTAATGTCTACCACAACGTCCCAGCCAGCATGGCTATGTTGCTGACGACGTCGGGTATATGATGGTCGTTCAAGGGGCATGGCTTGAAGAAACTGCACTCGCGGCCATTGCGGCCAGACAGCATGGCGTCTTCAACTGCTGAGGCGTTGAACATCGACGACAGAAGACGGTTGCTGAAATTAGAAGATTCAATTTTTAACAGCAATTAGAAGGTGAAGAGGAGCTAGAGTACTGCATGATCAGAGTAATCGTCAAGTCCTAAAAATATCAATACTAAGCTAAAAGAAAATTGAAACATTTGTAGTTAAAAACTAAGAACTGTTATATTTCTTATTGTAAGAAGTTAAATAAAACACAAATGATCCGCATGATAAGCCGCATAGGCACGGTCTGCGATTACTGAAGTTGAGCAACTTTCGCAAATGCTGGTCATCGGATGTGTGACCAACAATATGTATATCATCTCGAGCTCCTCCGTACTTCGAAAAGTACGTAAAGACGTTACTTCCGGCTGCATTATAACATCGTTAATATCAAAAGCATCTCAAAACTATTAAGATGCCATAGGTACTACTAATTTTAACATTATAAGCCAGAAAACATGTACCTACCACTGAACTCTAGGGTTATTATGTCGACGAGGAAGCAAATATTCAATGATGTCACTGTGATCAATGCTTTTAAAACTGGCAGCGATCACCGGTTGGTAAGAGGCACATTGAATATCAACGTTAACCAGTCTTTAATGGTTTAATGGTGGGTTTATGAACCGTTCTCAATGTAGTGTATCCATGAATTGGGGAAACTCATGCCTCAGCTGTTGGGACGTAAAATGAGCTGGTGATGGAACTTGCTAATACCTCAAGATATAGCTCCACATCTTCATAACGTCCTCGTTGATCGGCATCTGGCCGGTCCAGCAGGCCACCTTCAGGGCGCACCCTCGCGCGTACCGGCTCTCCGCTACCAGCTTACTGGCAAACTCCAGGGCCTCATCAGCGTCGAACTCCGCTACTTCAAGTACTGAAAAAATATTATCAAGAAGCAAATCCTGGTGAGCTGGTGGTAATGAAGGATCACGTACAGCTTTAGTTTTGTTGATTACTTAATTGTAAGGGAAAAAAGAAAGAAAAACATTTATTGATACACACACATACACACAGCGTCTGCGTTTGATATCCGTTGCGTTTCTATAGCCATAGCTTCATTGCCTAATAAATTTTAAAAGGTTTGGTAATATTAAGTTATGAAGTAATTTATGTAGGTAAGCATAATTTTGTAAAAAAAGTTCTGAAGAAAATTATCGCTTTTATCTACATCACTACATAGTATAAAACAAAGTCGCTTTCTCTGTCCCTATGTCCCTTTGTATGCTTAAATCTTTTAAACTACGCAACGGATTATGATGCGGTTTTTTTTAATAGTTAGAGTGATTCAAGAGGAAGGTTTATATGTATAATACATGCATAGAATTAGACCCGGTACTCAAGCGGACGAAGTCGCGAGCGGGCCGCTAGTAATTAATAAATTATATCCATCACCAGATGTTTTCATATGTTATCATAATTGTCTTTCCAGGTGTGGCCCAATACAGAAAAATTTTCGTAAGGAGAGTTCGTAACTCTCGGCTTCGTTAAGTTTAATTTTGAAACATTTATGAAGTACGTACCTACATTATTTTCGAGAATGATAAATTTACAAAGTATAAATTCGCATTCAAAGCCCCTTAATACGACGACGCTATAAAAATATAGCTGAACTATTCTACCTCTTTTATGTCGTGTCAATACCAAAGAGAATGGAAACACTAGTCAGTAGGTACTTTTAGTCGAAGAAAAAACGTAAAAGTATCGGCCACGCTTCGAAATTCAAATAGTGACGGTTGTCAAGCACAATGTCAGTTGCATAAATAAACAGTCATGGCGAATATCTAGCTTTCGGGTTACAAAATAAAATTTTCAGTGTCAATAGGTATGACTAACTTCAAATAAGACGGGAACAGTAATTAACACATACAGTAAGTGTATTTTCGTTATTCTTTTTTCAATTTTGAGTTGTATTTTTAAACAAGCCTTCTAAATATTTCCCATTGCAATGGCCTTCCCCAATCACATGAGAGAACTAAGTTTTTTTTAATACAAACAATCTTTAATACATTTTATATACAGAGGTGTATGCGATTTCAAAAACCGATTTTGAAATTGTACTAAGCAGTAGTTTTTAGTTGGCAGTGTTTGAATTGAATTGATGTCAATTCAATTCAATTCAATAAATTTTATTGTATTCCCTAAGTATACATTAGTTGTTACAATATTGGTTAGATAGCGTTATGGTTAGATAGATAGGTTAGATAGAACGTCAGACACGTTATAACATGTATGTACGAATTTTTGATTTTAAACGTTCGAAGTTGAGTTTGGATTAATGTGCGCAGTACAAAATACTCGGTCTTCCTTTAAACATGTATTGGAACAAAAATGTATGTAATGACTCTTTTATCAATCTGCATCTCCGTTTCTCTTACTCCCTTAAATAATGGACGAATTTTTAAACCAATCCGAAACAATTCGTGATCATAACATAATAGATAAATAATAACGATAAAGAAATCATTGCAGAATAACATATTAGAAATTTAAATTATCAAAGTCTTTAACAACGATTTGAAGAAAGGAAGCGAAGTGTTCTGACCAAAACTATTGAACTCTGCAGGTCATGGAGCAAATGTACCTCATTGAAATATTCATAGACAAAGTGACAGTATTCACATTCGAGGAAGACGAGAAAAGCGCTGCGAACAAGAGACTAATCATCAAAATAAAATTCGGCCCGAAGGTGCAGTTCATTATCAAAGAAGGCCAGTTAGCTGTCAACGAAAGCACAAAGGATGATATCGTTGAATGCGATGAGCAGGGCCGTAGACAGTGGAGCAGAACAATCAGAGTTGGTAAATCATTGCTGTTCCCGTCTTATCCGGATACAGTGCTCATGACCCTTAGTAAGTTTCCACTAGAAATAGAAATCTGGAATGACGATGAAAATGAAGTCGACATTTTTGTCGGCATCGGTACTATGCAATGGGATACCGAGTTCTTCCTCATGTTAAAAGAATCATCTGAGGCTTGTAAGTTGCACGATCCTCTTAGTATAAAACAAAAAACGACTATTTGGGCCGAGTGTTGTTGTAAGCAGGTTGGCGAGATAACCTTTATTCTCAGGCTTAGTGCTCTAGGCGAGTGTATTATCACAGAATTCCAGCAACTCATGAAAGACCCAGATGCCTTCGTTTTTAGAACGGATAAAGCCCCGAGCATGTTTCAATGCAAGAGAATCGAAGGTGACAATCCTAACTTCTGCATGGTTGGTAGCCTTTACGAAACAACAACGTTAGAAGATCCTGATGTACAGGCGCAGGCTCAGAATAAGATAGAAGTTTGTACAGAACTTCAAAGTTGTGGAATTGGGCAACAAGGAAAGGATCCTAAATGTAAGCATGATGATGAAGGTGAAGATAAAAAGAAAAAGAAGTATCCAATTGATAAGATTCGAATGGGTGATATTACTGGACCTTGTGGAAATGCTAACTGTGCGTTAGCTCATAAAGTAAGGGCGTATATTAGAAATTTGGAAGCATATAAAAAAGAAGCAGCAGGAAAAGTGACAGAAACTAAAGGTGATGACACAAGGAAGATTTGTGGAACTTGTTCTTGTAAAGACGATAAATGGCATCGCTCTGAATGTCCAGAAATGGCGGATAAACCAAAAGAGATGTGCTCAGGTTGTGGTGGAGTCGTAAATAAAGGAGAAACATGTGAGGCAAGAACGCAAAAAATGTATGGAACAGGCGTCACACCAAGGGGAAGTAAAACGACAGTCGCTTACGTTTTTAGTCTAACTAATGTTCCAGACTACAAACAATCTATGTATAGGAAAGATTTTATAGTTGAGAATTGTATCACGAATTATCAGTCTGAACAGTCGAACAATGCATCGACTAGCCGGGCCGCTAGACCATCTGGTGGTTGTTGCTGTCGCAGTAAGCCACCAGAAATCTCCCCATATTCTGGACAAGTAACTACAATAGCCAGTATGCCTAGTTTTAAATTAGGCAACAAGGAAGCTGCTAGTGGCTGTGGAGGTAACGTAACACAAGTTTATAATGCCGAATTAAAAGAATCAGGTCGCAAAACGATCGTCTATAACGTTTGCACAGAAACACCAGATGACAAAGATTGTAAATGTAGTCCCGTAAAACCATCTCCACCTTGTAAGACGTTTGATTGCGACTGTATTGCCGAAACAGGCAACATAGCCGCTAGGAAGCAGCATCGACCGTACTGCCCATCTTACAAGCACAAAAGTAACTGCCCAGTTAATTTAATGACTGAAGATGAAGAGAAGGAGGACGAGGAAGACGAGACTGAACCTCTGCCGTATGGTTTGCCACCGATCAAACTTGGTCCGTGTCCCGTGATGGGCAGACCGTGCCAGTATCCTGATGGTTTCGCGAGAATGTATAAGACAGCAGCGCAGCCGCCAGCGCCGCCTAGTTACAGTGACGCTGGAAAAGTATGTTGCTCTAAAGAATACGAAAGAATAAAGAAAGCCATCAAACAATATTTGAAGAACGAAAAAGACCATGACTACCGATGCATTAACCAGTTCAATGTGGATACTGAAAGAAGATGTTGCGACAAAGAGCAAAGACTGCTAGCTCTTACCGGCAAAGGCTGCTGTGGTTCACATAAAATGGCAATTCAGGAGAAATTTAAGGAAGATAAACACTGAACTCTTTTCATGAGTCATTGACTTTTTATTTTGTAACCCATTAGTGTATGCAAACATCTGATATTTATTACCCCATACACATTACAAAATAAAGATCTTTTTGTATAAAAAAATAAAAAATAAAAATAGATGCTTGTGTTTTTTAATTCTTAATCAAATCTATATTATCGATTGATCGAAAGCGAATGAACCAATACATTTAAATAACTTAAACGGCGATTAAAGTAAACTTATTTGTAAAATCGTACTTTTTTGAACCCGACGATTCGGCTGAGTTGCACCGCGGCCCGCGGCCATGGTCACGGGCTGACTGCTCCGATGATACTTTTACTAATTAACTAACTAGTTAGCGTTAATTCCCGTTAAAATTATTTGTTATCAATTGAACACGAAAGTTTAATAGCGTATATGAAAATACATGTTTCTGCCGCCGTGCTGTAGTGTCAGTCAAGACATTGGTCTGATTTAAAGGATATGGGATTTAGTAAAAATACTTAGACCACACCCCAACCTGCATTAAGGTACCAGTTGGCAGCCGACTCCACGCAGCAGCAGCAGACGACGTGTCGTCGCGACACGACTGGTTTCTTATGAAATTCCCCCCGTAGCTAGCGACACGTCGCTCGGCGTCGTCGTCATAGAAATACATAGAAATCAGTAGTGTCGCGACGGCACGTCGTCTGCTGCTGCTGGGTAGAGTCCGCTGCCAACTGGTACCTACCTTTAGGGTGACACTCCATTGAAGCTGAGTAAGCTGGGCGGCTTTATCCGCACCTAAGCCACGGTAATATTACCGTGCCCAAACTCCATTTTAAGCGGGTTTGTGCGAAGCAAAGTGTGCGAGCTCAGCCCTTCTTGGCTCCGCGAAGCCCCCAGGCTTATAACCGAAAAAGCAACCAGTTAATTGTACAATTGCAACATGACTGCTCTAGTTGCGGTTGATAAATTGGTATTGCGCTCAATGTATGTAAACTATATATATACTATACTATACTATATATATATAATATTTTAATCGCAAATGCACTAAGCGAGCGATTATTGATCGAATTGTTTCTGTAATACCAATTTATGATGGTTCATTAACCATGGAGTGTTTATAAAAAAAATGTAGGTACTTCAAATATGTATGTTATTTGGCAAAATATAGAAAAAAAAGTCGCATCGCAATTTTGTTGTGCTATTAACAAATGGTTGCTTTTTTCGTTAATAAGCCTACCGTTCGCCTCAGCTCCGCGCAGCTCGTGGGCAACCGTGGGGCGTGTCGGCTTTCCTTAGAAATACGACGCCGCTCAATGTCTGCTCCGCTAACCACCGTTCACTGGAGCGGAGCTGAGATAAGCGGCATCGCATTTCTAATGAAAGCCGACACGCCCCACGCCTGCCAACGAGCTGTCGAGCTGTGTGTTAATTCCACACAGCTCGACTCAGCTCAGTTAAGCCTAGCTGCAATGAAATGCAATGCAGTGTCATCCTTAGGCCAACATGGCGGGCTATAGCCTTATGCAGGAAGCCTTGATTCCAGCAATGGGTTGTTCTATAGGCCATCATCATCATCATCATCAGCTCATTCTATGTCCCCACTGCTGGGGCACGAGCCTTCCCTATGGATGGATAGGGAGAACGGGCCATAAACCACCACACGGGCCCAGTGCTGGTGACAGCTAATGCAACCGGGACCAACGGATTTACGTGCCTTTCGAAGCACGGAGGAGCTCGAGATGATAAATTTTTGGTCACCCATCCGATGACCGGCCTTTGCGAATGTTGCTTAACCTCAGCACTCGCAGACCGGGCGCGTTAACCACTGCACCATCGAGCTCCCCCTACTCTATAGGCCAACGATGAATTAAATGATGAAACTGGGCATAGACGCAATACCTAGCCATATTTTTATTGACGCCATGTGATTAGAGAAAGGCCATACTTTACTATGGGAACTGTAATAACAAAATAACCATTTTTTAGAGTACTATTAGTTAGTGAAGATAGTAACTGACTATACTGAAACGGTTTGAATGTAAATTTGTTTAGCCACATCGAATAAGCTTGAACAAGATGGGGGAAGACGAAGAAAATGATAAGAAGAAAAAAAAGAAAAATGCATCCAAATACAACTACACTTTTGGTGATGTCCATCCAGGTATACATTTTATATTATAAATGTTCAAATAATTTTTAACGCTAATTTTGTTGCGAACAAATTACATAAACACAAATGTTGAAATCCTGCTTGTGGAAATTTTTTCAACATTTGTGTTTTTGTAATTTTATATTATGTTAGTGTGAATACTAATACATAAATAAAGTTAAGGCATTAATAAGTTTGGGTTCTTCTTTATCTACCATGAGTTGTCTTGTGTGTGATAAATTATGACATTTATTATATCAAATATTCCATCGCTGTCTCAAATATTCCATCGCGCTAAGAAATTTGGTGACTCGTTTGTCGCACCTCCAAAACATGGAATAGTTTGCCAGCACACGTTTTCTCTCCTTCCTATGATATGGGGTCCTTCAAACGAGGCGTGAAGAGGCACCTTGTGGGCCGGCAGAGTGAGGGTAACTGATGCTGCGTTGTTTTCACGCTGCACCAGTTATCGTCGCATCTGGATTCCATATTCACTTAACATCAGGTGAAATGGAGTCATTTGCCGTGCTACGTATAAAAAAAAATTGTATAAAAAACTTTGTTGAACTTAGTTTCGAAGTACGGAGGAGCTCGAGATGATAATTTCTGGTCACCCACCCGATGACCGACCTTTGCGAAAGTTGCTATAAGCAATCGCAGACCGGGTACGTGAACCACTGCGCAATCGAGCTCCTCCGTGCTTCGGAAGGTTCGTAAAGCCATTGGTTCCGGCTGCAATAGCAGTCGTTAATAACCACTAATCCACACCGGGCCCGCCCGCGTGGTGGTTTATGGCCTGTTCTCCCTAACCATCCATAGGAAAGGCTCATGCCCCAGCTGTGGGCCCAATTATCTAGTTACTTAAACTAGGGAAACGCATGTATAGTACTTACTTGTCATATCGGTTCGGGCAAGCCTTAATTTCTCAAAAGTTAAGTTAATAGTCGATACCCTAATAAAGTAATTCTGCCTAATCACATCTTGAAGTATTGAAGTACTATACATGCGTTTGAGTGATTGAGTATATTAGAATAATAAAATAGTTTTATATAATTAATAATAAATAGTTTTGCCCTCGATCTCAGATAATTGTAATACCTACCTAGATTTAAGTAAATTTTATTCTAATTCTAATTTTGCTATGCCCTTACAGGGCTCATGTAACTTACTAACAATTTATATAAGACCTTAATTTTGTGTACATGACAGCTGAATATAATACAATACAATACAAAACACATATACTTAGGGCATAAAGTTCATAGTCTACTGAAGAATTTTGACAGTTTGTGGTAGGTCATCTACCTGCAGGCGTGTGTACCATATTTCAAGCGAAATAAAAAGTCTTTCTGACGTTTTCACTAAACTTATGAATCGCCTAAGTCTTGGCTTATCTACTACCCGGTCAAGTTAACTCGGCACCTGACTCGAAAACGTCGCTTACACTCAGGTGCCGACTTAACTTGACCGGGTAGTAATTAAGCACAGACTTAGGCGATTTATAAGTTTAGTGCAAACGGGTGTTAGTCTTTGTCTACTGTGGTTACATTTAGTTTCATGATCTTATAATACTTGTAATTCTTGTTTTTACATTTCCAGGTGTAGTCATTGGGCATAAGCAATGTCTGTATCGCAGACCGGGCTACGCGGTCCCTGCGCATATGGGTTGGCTTTGGGACGCCACCGATGTGCCAGGATTGAAGGTATCCATATTCTTCTACTTTAATCAAGAGGAATTAGGTTTAGTTGACGTTGTCGTTGTTGTGTTGTAAGTACTCGGTGCTCCAGGAGGCATGTTGGTTAGTCCCAAGATGCTGTCGTAAGAAGTATGGTAGGTTATGGTCTAAAATGGGTCCTTTATAAGGGGCAAAGTGCAGAATCATGTTCAAACTGTTCAAGAGAGGTTCTCAAAGTACTTGAACATTAACCTTATTAAAATCATACTACATTGAAACTTTGAGAGCCTCTCTTGAAAGTTACGATTTTGCACTTTGCCCCTTTAACATGTATAAAATTCCCAATGACAATGGTCACGTGGGTGACACAAGCCTACGTCATCGCCGCTTTACCATGGGTATGTTCCGATATGCACTGCGAGCACTGTAAGGTATGCTCACATAATCTCCCCATGTTCATGTGGAAAGACGTGAGTTGGACGTACATAGGCGATGATGATGAGTGTCTCAGTTTAATTTCAGTCTCATACTAAAGTGGTTATGAAATAAAAATCCAGCTTTCCCTTTAGTTTCGCCGTGGTTGGCAGCCAGGCGGCATTGGCAAGAGCGTGGCCAAAATTATGACCTTCAAGTGTCCTCGCGGTGGGAACGAGCGAGACAAGAACAAGAAGAAGAAGAAGAAAGGCAACCGGCCCGGCGCCGACCAGGGGGGCGGGGACTCGGAGCCAGAGGAACCCTTGGAGCCGAAGCCCACGTTGAAGGTTCAGAGGAAAGGTGACGTTTTTACGATACAGGTACTGACGTGATTATTGTGTTTTACGTGATTGATAGTGAGTGAGGAGCTCGATGGCGCAGTGGTTAACGCGGCCGGTCTGCGATTGCTAAGATTAAGCAGCTTTTTTTATATATATTTACGAGTAAGCACAGTGCCTTGATCTCACCTGATGTTAAGTGATGATAAGGCCAATTGGTGGAAGCGCATTTCACCCGGGATCCTCAACTAGTGAGGCACTGGCATATCTTATCTCTAGCTGCCGGAATACAACAATGCTACAAACATTGATGTTATGGCGACATATTTAGATAAGATGGTGGTAGTTAACCAGGCGGACAAACAAGCCCTACCACCAACCAAACCGAGTACACAAACATGTGCCCCCCGCTGGAAATCGAACCCGGGACCTCTAGGTCTAAACCGGTGGTCTTAATTACTAGACCACAGAGGCGGTTAAAAACTTTCGCAAAGGCCGGTCATCGGATGCGTGATCAAAAATGTATCATCTCGAGCTCCTCCGTGGTTTATGGCATGACATGCATAGGGAAGGCTCGTGCCCCAGCCACAGCCCAGCAATGGGGACACAAAAATGACTGGTGATGATGGTGATGGCGATGATGATGATGATAATGTTGTTTATTATACATATCATTGTAAGGGCTCTTTAAGTTTAGACGTTTAGTGTCAGATTGCTGCTGTACGTTTTTATGTTAATCAGTGTTCAGCCGCTCGACAGTTCATAGTTTTAATATAGAACGTAGCGTAACCGTGAGCCCTAGCATGAGGTTAATTTTTGCTATGTTGGTATCTACTCCGGTCTGGGAAATCACTGTCTTGTTAGGCAGCTTATTAGGCAATTTAAAGGACCCATGGGCACTTCTTTTTGTCATGCTTCTTGACCACAATAATAGTAAATGACACTGTGAGGCCGAAAGCGGAAGTGCACTTTACCCATCCTCAATAACTGATCCCTCAGTTCTCTAACTGCATCTCTCTAGATGCCCTCAGCTAGATATCTTATAATCTAACTGTCAGAACAACAATATTAAAGTTATGCATTTGTCATCACATTGGTGGAGGACTGTTAGACGTGCCGTACATTGTGTAAACAACTCCATTTCAAAAATAAGAAAAAACTGTTGACAGGACGATAATCTGTCGTCATGACCCTGAACTTTTTCACTAGGAAAACCGCCCATCATTCTAAACAGCGAAGTTTACGTAAAACATTTACAGCCAATCAAAACTAATCTCCACTATTCATTTTCTAGGTTAACCCCTTAAAAGACCTCACCGAAATCGCGCCGAATGAAGATCCCTATGTCGACTGTGACCCCATGGTCTTCAAGATCATCAAGAAGCGCAGTCCCGAGGAGCAGGCTAAGGTAGAAGCCCGCAAAATGGTTAAACTAAAAAAGGAGAGAGATGCTGAAATAAGGAGAGCTCTCTCCGAGGCGGTCGAAGATATCTGCAAGTGTGCATACATGGACGTGTTCTGCAACGATCTTTCAGCTATAGACAAGGTGATCGACAGTTGTCCAGTGTTCAAGGAACCCGATTGCGTTTGCCAGAAGGAGTCCTTGAGTTCATTGTCTAGTAACGCTACATGGGACATCGAGTATACGCCGCCGTTCGGTTGTTTCGATTTAGCGCCACGGAAGAGAAAGAACTTTATTCACGTGGAAACACAGTACATTCCAGCTGATGCGGGCATTGTGGATACCCAGAAGTGTAGGAAGTCCGCTACTTCTATGAGGCCTAAGATGAAGAATTCCAGGCGTTTGAATTGCTGTAGGCCCTCTTGCCGATCTTAGGAGCGGTGGTGCTGTTGTTTCCTTATTTATAGGTAAATGTTGGTATTGGCTTTGAGAAATGTTAGTTCTTCAAATAAACGAATTAAGAATCAAAATGGGCTGTTTTCATCATCTGCCCATAAACGTCATCAAATAATAAGAATAATTAAAAAACAAAAACAGTTTGAACATATACCACAATTACACCAAACAAGAAATTAATACGATGTGGCCAACGGGTAGCAGCTGTCTCAGCAAAGCTTTTGTGGCAATACCACAAAAGCGCTGGTGTTGAGACAGCTCCCTTGAACCTGAGGTGGCCACAAATCATCATTCACTGCGGGCTCAGGCCTCAAAACTTGGACAATAATACATAGGGAGATCGGGCATAATCCATAACTTTTGCTCAATGCGTATGGGTTTCAACGACAGCAACATTCGAGAGCAACGGCTTGGGAGTTGCTAAATTTATTTTGGTCACCCATCTGGCGTGTCGTCATTGCAAAAGTTGCTTAACTTTTAAGATCGTATTTCGTAACTTAAACGTGCTAGCCGTTGCGTTATCGAGCTCCTCATTATATAAATAAGCGTCCGAAATATTTCTAAGCCGTCATAAACAGAAGCTGACAAAAGAAGTTAGTTATCCCACTCGGCCACGATAGCATAATTGGTAGTGTACTTGACCCGGCATGTCGTGGGGTGCGGGTTCAAATTCCGCTCGTGGTATTTTTTCAACACTGTCTTTTTTCAAGAAGTTAGTAACTGTCCCACTGCTGGGCAACTGCTTAGTCACTACAATTGATAGGTTCACCACTGACCATCATCCATCCATCCATCATGGATGTCTTACAATACGTAAAATCGACAATTGATAAGTTCACTTACATCTCGAATACTTTTTATGAGGGTTCTTGTTGACGTAGCTCTTGAGGAGAAGGGGGATCAGCACTGTAGTCCCAAGCACCACGGCACCGCCCAGCGCGAGCGAAGCCGGGTTGATGTTGATAGTAGGTAAGCTCTGGAAATATTTTAATTTTGTTTTCAAAAATATTTTGCTTAATTTGAATAAAAAAATAACAAAATAAGATTTATAAGAAAAAATCATTGAACGTTAGTTATTAATGTGTGACAACACTAGAAAAGCTGAAGAGGAGAAAACTTGTAAAGTTTTTTTTTTTTTGAGAGATTGCTGATTGCCTCATACGGCATTTTCAGCTTCACCAGGCTAGTTTGGAGGCGGCGAGAAACTTAAGGCGTGTGAAACGAATCACCTTCGGAGGTTTTCTAGAGGGAACGGCATCGCGCACTAGTGCGCGTCCCCTTGCCCTACTAGATTCTCCGAAGGGTTCGGATCGGATCGGGGAGCGGAACCACCCGAGGGCGCCTCTAAAGGCTCGGACCTCGGCTCGGGTAGACCGGGCCGTGGAGGAGGAGAGAAGGCGCCCAGGTACATGTCTGTACCTGGTATAGAGCGCGTGTGAACCGGTTCTTCGTACCCTTGTTCTACGAGTACGGTGTCTTGGACCGAAACTAGTGTGCATGTTTAGTGTATTCTGTAAATGTGTAGTGTCATTTAGAGGATCGGGCGGGGGACTTGTACTTAAAGTACAGACGCCTGCGGTATCCTGCCTTCTCGCCGAAAATTGTTTGGCCGATTATCACTTGCCAACCAATGGTTTGCCTATTTTTCACTTTGACAACTAACCATTGTCAAATTATTGTATGACAACGTTTCATTTGGTAAAATTATTGTTAAGCTGATTATTATAATGACACAACACGTTCACGGCACTTATCATTTGTCAAATCCTTCACTAGGCCAGACAACTTTAAGACGAATAACGATTAACAACAGAAATCTACATACACATTTATAAAATTTCAAAGTGCGGAACCAAGTTTAGGTGAAATCGAAAGGAATCGGTTAGGTTAGGTTAGAACAACGACCAACAATGACCATGAACGACCAGAACCAAAACGCTTTTGTTTCACAGGCTACACAGAATATAACTCCAACTGAAACATTCGCTACTTGAAAGTTGACCTTTTAAAAAGTGTAATTATAAAAGGCAGACCAAACGTACAGTTGGCAACTGTTAGGTTGGAAAATAAAACAGAATTATGTGATGAGTTGGCAAATGATTATTCTGCGAAACGTTAGTTGCCAAGTGAAAATTTGGCAAACTATTTTCGGCGAAACGGCAGAGAACCCTGCACAGCACATCGACTTATCCAAAACTGTCAAATTTCTTCAAAAATGAGAACACGCACTCGCACTAAGCGCTTCATGTCATCATTTTTACTGCACACTGGCAAGGAGTGGAATTCTCTGCCATCGTCTGTGTTCCCAAAAACTTATAACCTGAATTCCTTCAAGGCGAGAGTTAATAGGCATCTTCTGGGGTAGCTCGCTCTATCTTAGACCTCATCTACGCTCACCATCAGGCGAGATCGAGGTCAAGAGCTGTCTTATAAAGCATTAAAAAAAAAACAGTCGTTATGGAGACGACTCGAATAACAACCGGGTGCCAAAGTGCGAGTTTCTTGCGCAATTTGATCACGTAAACGAGAATTTGTATGGCAAAATGTTAACTCTCCTCGTATGTCGCCAGGAGGCGCTGCTTCAATGCCATACTAATTTTCGTTTTCGTAATCGTATTCGAATGAATACGGATAGTAAACAAAAGTCACACTAGGCACCCTGGACTAGACGCTAACAACGTTACCGACGTACGACCTAGCCGAGTGAGGAGGTTGCCTCAAAACTTGTTTGATTATGTACTAGCCTAGCTATTGCTCGCGGCTTTGCTCACGTGGAATAGTGATTGTTTGTAATAAAAGTCAAAACCCATCAAAATCTATAGGGATACTTCTGGAACTCTTCATAATTTCTTTAAAAATAACACTGTTACGTACAAACTTTCCACCCCTATTTCATCTCTCTAGGGGAGACACGCCATTTTTTATTTTTATTGAAAAATCTATAGATCGATTAAATTATTCATTTTTATAGTTAATTCTTCATAATAAAGATTTCCCCAAAAAAAACTTTTTCCCTTTAAGGAAAATAAACAAAATTTCTAAGACACGTCATTCTTTATTTTTTTCAAAGCCAAATACCAATTTTCATCTATTTTACTTCAAAACTGACGCACTTTCATACAAACTTTCACCCCCTATTTAAGAACCCCTTAGGGTATGATTTCCGTAAATTCTCTTCTTAGTGGCAAGTTACGTCACTCAATTAACCTACAGTCTAAATTTCATCTAATTAGCTTCAGCGGTTTAGGCTCGGCGATGATGAATCACTTCACACTTATAATATTATAAATGCGAAAGTTTGTGTGTATGTGTGTATATTTGTTGCTTCTTCACGCTGCAACGGATGGATGGATTTTGATAAAATACGGCATATCTACAGATAGTTTATAACCTGGATTAACACATTGATAAGTATTTACTCACCATAGAAGATAATCCAAATGCCGTGTTCATCGTTTTCTTTACAGGAATACTGATGAAAGGTATTGAAAATTCAAGATCTATCTGTAATAAATCACTGTTGATAAATATTGTAGGAAACGGTTAAATATAAAGTAAATAAAAAAGAAAGTACCTAAGTAATAACTTATATACTGTCCCCACTGGGAATCGAACCCGGGAATCAACTCTGGCTCTGAGACCGAAGGTCTTAACCACTACCACTAGACTAGACTATCGCTATAACTGGTATATACAGGGATATGATAAAATTGTGTTGATTTTTTAATATCCTCCGTGACATGATCAAATCGCTTAGGGAATTAACCAAATCACTGTTTTTATCATATCCCTGCAACATATATAAGTTTAATCACCACGCTTGCTAAAGCCGGTTTAACGATCTAAAACCCGGGTTGTACCTACATCGAAAAGTCCGAAACACTTTGTATAAATAAGTTAATGTTGTTTTTACATTCTACCTGTATGACCAACAAATGAAACGACCAATGTCGACGATTGACATACCCAGAGGAGCTGGCAGTTGGATGAGAACAACCGAAGATCGCGGTCTCTCGTTGACCAACATACTATGTTGAGCAACGAGAGATCGTCACCGCCACGACCTGGCCAACCCGAGCTGAGGTCCTAGCTTTTAAAGGCGCCCTCGTGTTTTCTGCTCCCAATCCGAGCCAAACCCCTCGGGGAATCTAGTAGGAAACCGGGACGCGCACTTTTCCTCTAGAAAACCTCTGGCGGTATTTTGTTTTACACGCCTTGAGGAACCCATTAAGTTTCTTGCCGCCCCCAGAAAAGTCCTGTGACGCTGGAAATGCCACCTGAAGCAATCAGCATACTCTCAACAAAAAAACGAGAGATCGTGGGCCGCGACTGAAGTCCTCGATGAGGAATTCATCTCACAAGAAGAGAGCACAGATCGTAAGCGTGAGGTCGTCGCTGAAGCCGAACAAATCCGCCGGGAAAGAACATCCCGGTGAAGACAGCATTATGCGGCACTTTTGCTTTACCTACCAGTGGCGAGGATAGGAAATTTGAAGAAGGAAAGAACCCCTTTAAAAATTTGTGCCATCCAAAAACTTAGCACCAAAAACAATACATAACGACGTAATTTTAATACCAAACTGTTGACCGTATAGATGAATGAATAAAAACTCGTTAAGAAATACTGTTTATCTGTATGAAGTAACATGTTGACTATTTTCTAAAGGGAAGCCGATGGGAATCGGGTTATATGGAGTCGGGTGATACCCACAACACCTCGGCCACAAAGTAAGGAGATCCCAGAAGGTAAGCTTACCTAATACATACCGCGCTCGACCAACGCAAACCATCGCGCATCAGCGCGGACCATCTTAGATGGGAAGGCCTAGTGTGAGTTTAATTCGTCATTCGATCACGTTACATAACGAAAACGAGAATTTGTATGGCAAAATTTTAACTCTTCTCGTATGTCGCCAGGGGGCGCTGCTTCAATGCCATACTAATTTTCGTTTTCGTAAACGTAATCGAATGAATACGGATGGTAAACAAAAGTCACACTAGGATGCCAAGTGAGAGTTTCATTCGCCATTCGATCACGTTAACGAAAACGAGAATTTGTATGGCAAAAACTTAACTCTTCTCGTATGTCGCCCAAAGTCCGGCGCTGCTAAAATGCCATACTAATTTTCGTTTTCGTAAACGTAATCAAATGAATACGGGTAGTAAACAAAACTCACACTGTCCGCGAGCGCAGCTGTGCAACCTGTGTACCTTACCTTCTGCAGTCTCCTTATTTTGTGCCCAGGCACAGCGTTGGTAGTCAACCACCAGGACTTTATGGCTGAAATTCAAGGATCTCACAAATGATGCCTACGAATATGGGTTATATGTACATATAGCCCTCGGGATTTTAATGGTTCGGCCGTTCATCATAGCTTACACTTCAGCTTAGCGGGTGCAAGTGTTAGGAGAGACTTAGACCCAGCAGTGAACTGACACTGGCCTATTCAGATAAATATGAATAACAAAAGAACCAACTCACTTTTATATCTTCATCAACCGTGTTGAACGAGAACAATCTCGCTTTTCTCGATTCACATTTATTCCCAGTTGTCACCAAAACAAGTAGTTGCACAATGATTAACGCCATTTTGTTTGTACACATGTTTGAAAGATGGCCGACGCACAAGTTCAAACTTTTTTGCAGCTATTTAATTTGAGCCAATAATAATATGGTTCTCCCGCCAAAACGAATCGGTTTATGGCGCCATTTTTGTAGTGTGGTTAAAGAAATAGTCGAGGAAAATGAGAGCGTGCTGTTCCGCGTATTGTTCCTACAATAAGTTTAGGAACGGCTTTGTGCACCTTAGCAAAACTTTAGCGCCTTGCGAGATCTTGCGCATAATGCTTGGCTATAGAAGAGAGATAGAATTGGCACCTTCATAAAAAAATGTTAGTTTTAAGTTTATTTATATGTTAGTAGCACTTTTCGACAGATATGAGGAGAAGGAGAACCAAAATATGACAAGGACTATTTGAAGTTACAATTAACATTATTTATTATATAACTGCTTTCAAACTGGGTCTCATTTCACCTCGCACAGGCCCTGCCAGAATACCAGCGCCCCGTTGCGATGTGAGTGACTTTCTCACACCGTAGCGGCATATGCTGAGGTAGGGTCCTGATTGGCTCCTCACACTGTTGTGTTTTTTTATTTGTTATTTTTTTTAGTTATTTTTGGTTTTTGTACTTCGTCTTTTTTATTTTTTATTTATTTTGTTATGTGAGATTCAATAAATGTTTTTTCTTTCTTTCATTTACGGTATAAACAATTTAAAAAATAAGATCTCCAGCATATAATATAATTGAGGTAATAAAGTTAGAATCAAATTAAAATAACGTATACTTATTTTATGTTATACCTACATTTTTATATAGTAATATTACTAAAATAAATAATTAGGAAAATACATTAATCCCTATTCCTTTTGGTTCACTTTTATTAACCACACTGAACGAATACTTTGGCTATTCTTTTACTTGTTTGTGTCTATGGCGAGATTAATAGTACCATAATTTGTACCATTTTCACGGTAAAAAACTCAACTGATGACTATATTTTAATGAATAGGTACTAGAATGTACTTCACGGTTAGCTTAAATAAGTATAGTTTAAGTTTTGAAACGACTAACCCGGTAATGCAAAGTGTATTGTGTTACAGAACATAATAGTTACCTCCAGGTAGCCTACTCTTGACGCAAACTCAATCTCAATACAATTCCAATGCGATTAATATGTATCGATATTTGTAGTTGTTGTAGTTTCGCAATTTCGGAACGCCCCATCTCGATAATAATTTGTTCACTCAATTTCCTAGCAATTTAACTCCAATGTAGCGCTATTATCGCTTTTAAGAGTGCCATTTGAATTTTTTAGATTTGGGATTGGAATTGTATTGAGATTGAGTTTGCGTCAAGAGTAGCCTACCAGGACCTCGATTCTGCTATTTTAACGTCTACACTCATAGGTATTACAAATTGGACAAGAGTTGAAGAATTTCCGCGACGGGGATTCGAACCCGCGTAGGGAATAGCTTAATTAAATATAATGTATCATCATCATCATCATCATCATCATCATCATCTCAGCCAAAGACGTCCAATGCTGGACAAAGGCCTCCCCCAAGGATCTCCACAA